>OX578137.1:55575735-55605735 GCA_951213105.1 Amaurobius ferox
ATATTCAATATTTTAAAGGACCTTTACATTATATCTTTTCAATGTTAACTATTTCATTTGGGGGTGGGGTTAACCCCCTCTCCTTGTTTGGAGTAGACCGAATATGCTTTTTTTAGATCGATAATTTTGATCAAACTATACATATAGGCGTAGACAGCCATGTGCGTGTGCCCAGCATGAATCAAGCGCATGTGCGTGTGTGTGTGGGGGGGGGGGGGTACTGATTAGTAAATTTTAACCCTCGTGACGTCACAGCGATGACCGCCTTAATGTTGTATTAGTCTGTGCAGGAGTAGGTTTTCGACCCTGTCGGGATTTTGGCTTGTCGGGCTTTCGACCTTGTCGGGATTTTGGCTTGTCGGGATTTCGACTGTCGGGATTATGTCCGGAACCGGAGTCATACACCCCCTCCAATTCAATATTAATATTTCTTATACGACTCCCTATTAAGACATACACACTATACCAACTCCACCGGCCGTCCAAATAGATACTCAAGTCCTCAGGACGAGTCGGAGGGTCTGGGTCTTCAACACTATACCAACTCCTAACATAACGTAATTCATTTACTCTCCTCTAAACTCTTTAACAAATCAATTTATCAAGTTTAATACCTCAAACTTTTACCTTGATTATTCAGTTTCTGGTCATACCATGGAAGAAAGGGACTAACTCTCTCTCTCTAACTTTATAGGTCATATAATTCAGCTTCAATCCATCTATCTATAAACAAAGTTTGCATTAATTGCATTGTTTAAAACGTGACCTTGAAGATAAAGCAAGAAGCAAGTATCTCTAACTCCATTGTTTAAATATTCTTATTCTGAACTTTTAAATTGAAAAGACCTTGCTCTGTATTAACTTTCCCATTTATCATAACTTTACTATCCCAACTTTCCCTTTCATCTCTAACTCCATGAGTTGAATGCAGTTTTCCTTTTATTTCTTCAAACATTAAAGTTTCATGATCATGCAATTTCATTATGCTGTGGCAACGCTTCGGCTGGAGATTATAAACACAAAAATAGCAAAAATGACCAAGCTTTGAGAGGCTATTTCTCCATATCCAAGGATTAATTTGTATATATGAGTTTTTTCATTCCTCGGAGTTGCATTTGGTGCTCTGACATACTGGCACTGCACTTTTAGAGAGGTGATTACAAATGTCACTTCACACTTAATGATAATATAATTTCAACAGTGTTTCTAAGCGAGTCCTTCCTACAGCACAGCAATAACTTTGTACGTGTACCTTCAACCAAACATATACATATACATGTGTTTGCCACTTAGTGACTTTTCTCTTTAAAGAAGTACCTAAGCAAAGATCGTCACATGTGCGTCAGTGACGTTTTAGTCACGTGACACCTTTGTCACAATGTGATATCATATTTGTGACTTCTATGCGACGTTAGGTATTAGTATCTTTGTAACTTCATTGCGACTATATTCTGTGACGTTTCCACAATGTAATTAACACGTAACAATGTGACGACATTACAATGGCAATTACAATGTGACGTCACAAACAAGTTAATATGCGACGTCACAAACGACCATAAAAGTGACTTCGCTGTGACCTCAATAGCATTGTCGAGACGTACTGCGACGTCCTGTGACGTCCCAAAGTCACAGTGTGACGTAAATCTTACATCACTGTGAAAAAAAAATGCTGTTAGGGATACATATTGTCTTTTACGTATGCATTTTTCCAAAATCTGAACACTCGAAATTTAGACCTCTGAGACTTTAGCTATCTTAATCTGAAGTCAAGATCTTTACTTGAGTTATCAGTAAAGATCAAAGACGTCATTTTTTTTTTACAACTTGAAAAAATCTCAAAATTCCATTTTGAAATTTACAATTTAATGTACAAAAGGATAAAAGGATCTCTGAAGAAACATTAAACAGAACCACATTCATTAAAATTCAATCATTTCTCAAGACCGAGCTACTCTAACTATCTGAATATCTTACAAATCTCACTGAGGTGATTTAATTAATTTATAGTTTGGAGTAAAAGGATGCCAATACTATTACAACCATTGGGCAATGAAACTAACTTAAACAACAGAAACAATGTTGTTTAATTTTACTTTAAAGTGTCGCCATTCATTCTCAAATCAATCAATTAATCAATGAATGAATAGATAAATCCAATCAATTTTAAACTTATAGATCAGTACAATACTAATTTATTGTTATTAAGTTTATTTGATGTTTGAAGTATTTTCTTAGCATTCATTTCTTAAACATTTTTGTAATTTACGATAGGAATTTCTAATAATTTTACAACAGGTCACAGTACATCCCAAATTTTAGCTACCAGTATTCTCGCACTGGTTTCAACTTACCCCTATGTCATACATTTACTGTGCAACATTATGCGATAAATTTCTTAAAATCCTTCTTGTGGTTCTAGTTCGTTCCATTCACAAGAGAAGAGTCTTTGTGCAATAGTTTTGCATTTTGACGTCTAACAATTCGCCAACAGTCATTTATGTATAAGAAATGCTCTTCTCTCCTTCTCTCTATATCGCGTTTTGAAAAATTTTCCCGACTTATAGACTTATTTAGCAAAATATCGCCATTTTAGCAATATTCCCACCATATTAACGAAGATATTGTTAAAATTGTAAAAATCATTTATGTATAAGAAATCCTCTTATCTCCTGTCTATATCTCTTTTTGAAAAAAGTTGCGGACTTATAGACTCATTTAGCGAAATATCGCCATTTTGGCAATATTCCTCCCAGATTAACGAAGATTTTGTTAAAATTGTAAAAATGACTCTAAGTTAACGTAATATAATTTAATTGGGTACTCAGAATAAGTTTTATATATTGTCTTCCGAAAAGCACCAAATGTGCAATTCAACGTTAAAAACATTGTGCAGAAGATTTTATACAACATCTTTTCTGTGTTAAAGACGTAAACGCATTGCATTATATAGGAAAAATCATTTTCTCCTCACATCTGGTTTTCCTCTATCAAAGTCATTGAAATATGTGGATTAAGCAATTTAAGCACAACTGTAATTAGCCAAAGCCGCCAAATCATCAGAAAATACTATTAATCGGTATTATTAAATATGAACACTTAATTTCATCTTCATTAGTTTAGAAATCCGGTAGAATTGCTTAAAGTTTAAAATTTTCCTCAAACTTAGGGGTTAAGATGCTTTGTCTATAAAGTTTCGTACCTACTATTCTTCCACCGCAAGTTGTACTGCAATTTTCACCACTTCCGAAGTTATTGTCGTTACCTTGGCAACCACCGTAGACGAATTTGTTACAAGTATCGTCAGTTTCGTTGTAGTAATAACGTATAAATAATGCCAAACACATTCCCGAATCAGGCTGTTCGGAGCATGCTGGGTCCTTTGAAGAAACTGTAAAATTATGAAAGTAACATTATAATCAACACTAACAGCTAACAGAGGTATATAATTTATAGCATAATTCGCAAAAATTTTTAACGAACCAATCGACACTATCCCAAGGACAGTCACTAGAGGAGCTAAACAAAATATCCTTATCATCATCAACGTTTTACTGTATCTGTAAAGACAAATGTTGAGGCTGAGTGTAGAGTACAATATGAACACACACATTAGTAATATATTTTTACTTTTAATACTGACAAAGAAAGACTTATCAAACTCTTTTATTGTATCGCTAAATTTATGAACTGTCCAACACTGTATTAAACTAGTTTTGTATTCAAATATGATTATTGCTTCTAAAGTCACACACACGCATTTTAAAAGTGATTGACATATTGAGGATGGCAAATGAAATTATTTTCCCCTTAGTCTAATTATCAATTATCTAAATTGTCAACTGACAAGATTGCCGATACGATTCTTAAAGTGACAATACTCTTAATGCATTTGATGTAAAAGAAATGCATTTCAATGCTTATGAAAAGATTAGAAATGTGGCTCAACTACACTTCCTCATACCAGAATCTATTTTAGTGACTTTGTTTTTCAAATTATCATGAAAATTTAGAAAAATCCCTATTGTGTGTCAAAATTATTATAATTATATCATATTACCTTTTACTATAAACGGTTTGAAAAAATCGTTTGATTATGGATCGTTTGGCCCTACTTGACGATGTAACCCTGGGGGGGGGGACTTGCTCCAGAGGGTACAAATGACGTCATGAACAAACAAAATTGTATCTATTGACTATTTTTGTCTAATTGTATTTATTGACTATTCTAATTGACTATTTTTTACAGCAACGAAAAATGCAATTTTGGTAAAATTTATTTTAATATTCTTTTCTCTATTATTTAAATCAGAAAAACATTAAAAAAAATATGTATGCTGCCTAATAACATCGAATTTAATTCCGTTGCAATGCAACATGACATGCATTTCATCAAATAAATGTACGAAAAAAATATCATCTGCTTAATGCTATTCATATGGAAGGTTCGTTTTTATGAGTGCTCGTTATTGAACGAGATTTAATAGAAAGAAATTACAATCTGTGAATACTGGAAGCCTATTGATTTAAAATACAGTCAAATGTTCGAAAGATCCTTCATATTTCTGATGTCAATGAAAATCGTCCAAAAATCTGAACTTTCAATAATAACACGTAAATCACCATTTGTTATGTAATATTTCATTAGAAAACGATTTATATAAATTTTAGAACGCTAGTATGAACCGTTCTCAAGATATTGCACGGTTTTTAAATAAATTTATCAAATAATCACATAAAAAAAGTATTAACTACTGCGAAATACGTTCTATTTATATATACTATTATACAATAAATTTGTTAACATCATTCTCGTAGATCCAGTTCGTTCCTTTCAAGAAGATACTTTGTAATTATTTTGTGTTTTGACTCCTGACAATTCGCCAACAGTCATTTATATATAAGAAATGCTCTTCTCTCCGTTTATCTGTAACGCTTGGCGATAAATATGGCGAACTTGGTGACTAACTTAGCAGATTATAGCCAACTTAGCGATATTTGTCTCCAAATTGACGAAAAGTTGAAATTGCAAAAATGTCGAAATTGAAAATTTAATGAAAAGGACATCAAATTAATGAATTAATTATTAAAATATTTTAAAATATTGCCTCTTTTGCGACTATATTGAATCAATTGCGTACGCTATCAATATTGATAATTTTCATTTTAGACTTGTGTGAAATATAGCTTAATTGACTATTTCGAAATAGTCTTACATGCTGTGATTCGGAAAAGCGCCAAATGTACACTTCAACATTAAAAACAGTAGATCATACCATAGATCGAACCGTAAATCTACATAATTTATTTATACATAATTTATTTACTGTAAAAGAAGTAAGTTCATTGCATTATATAAAGTCATATGCTACCAACTTCAGATTTATTATTAATATCTCAGCAACCTCTGATCGTAAAAACTCGAGAAAAGGACTAAATATTAGATGGGGATGTTTATTAGCTACGGACAAAATTTCATGAAATTCCATACAGTTGTTTTCCCATGATAATGAGACAAAGAAACGCACACACACACACACAGAGAGAGTGAGATTTTCAATTTTAGTTATATGGATATTTATGGTTCTAAATTAAGAAAATCGAAAGTTATAAACTTTTTCTAGAACCCATCGGACAAATTATCTTTATTTCCAATCGTTTTAGCGCAAATTCTATCCATAATTACACACTTTTTGTTAGTTTCCCCCACTGGGTTCCGGTCTAAATTGGGTGGCACTTCCCGACCGTCCAAACAGTTACCTTACACCTTTCTGGTAGGTCGGACGGTCTGGGTTTCAACAACAACACTTTTTGTTAGCCCCCGACTATTCAATCTGTTACTCTAAGTCCTCGGACGAGTCGGGTGGTCTGGGCTTTCGACACTTTTTGTTAGCCGCCAACGGCCCTACCGTGCTGAAAACACCAGTTCTCGTTAGATCACCGAAGTCAAGGAGCATCGGGCGAGGTTAGTACTTGGGTGGGTGACCACCTGGAAACATTGCGTGCTGTTGGCACATTTCGGGCGCGGTAGCCGGATGGTTTGCGCGCTGGATTTGCACGCTGCCACAACTGCCGCCGTGTTCATGCGGAGTACGATCACGTTAAACATGAGGGTCCGTAAGTCCTTCCGAGAGGTTGGTAGTAGGGGAAGGAGGGTACGGTCCCTGTGGATGCCTCCCCCACTGAGTTCCGGTCTAAATCGGGTGGCACTTTCCGGCCGTCCAAACAGTTACCTTACACCTTTCTGGTAGGTCGGTCTGGGTCTCAACAACAACAACAACACTTTTTGTTAATACTTTTATAATTTGTGCGATTTTTAATTGGTTCAACTGTAAAATTTCATATTACAGTAATTAAATTAATTTAACTAATTAAACTAATTGATTTATTTAATTAAACGTAAAATTATTGTCGTACTTTTGAAACTTTTAAGAAGTCTTAATTATAAGAAATCCACGTTAAAATTATTGACCTTTATTAGAATATTAATTCTCAAAGACTTTCTGATATATTGTATAAAAACAATGGACACTAAAGATACAGTTGAAGGAAATTTACAGGAAGGGGCTACAGCAGATAACAGGATAACCAGAAGATTACCAGGGGTAACCCAATAAAGACTGGGAGGTGCAAAGCTAAACAACTAAGGATAATTATCGAAAAATAAAAATTTTAAATCCCATAGCATATTTCGGTTCAGACAAATTATTTTTAATTAAAACAAAGCAGAATATTTTTCATACTGAGATTAGAATCATTTATCATTATTTTACCGTTTTATAATATATATTTTTATATAAAAACTTTACCATAAATTAAGTGCAAATGTGAAACGATTTAAGCAAACAAAATGTGATAAAGAAACGAAATGTGATAAAGTAAAATGAATTAAAGTTTTGGTGAAAGATTTGCCTAGCGTGCTCTAGTAGTAAAGTAACTTACCTGCGAGCAATGCAATCAGACTATGACAGAACGGAATAGAGGAAATATGTGATATTTTATAGTTGGCTGATAAAAGTGCTGATGTAGTATTTTCGTGTAGGCATGACTTCGTAACTTTGTCAAGGCTGTTTAGGAAACGAAATCGAAATCAGTTGTGTCACTTACCTTAAGCTTCAATCAAAATCTTAAAGATAGTGGCACAGTAAAATTTCATTAAAACAGATCAAGACGAAATTCTGTTTATACGAAATAGTTTATAATCCCAAAAATCAATATATGATAATCAGTATAGTTGAACTTATTTCAATTATATTTGAAATGAAATAATTTCAAGTGGGAATTAATTTTGATACCAAGTATATCTATCTAGCAGTTTTCTATACATTTTTAATACATTGGTTAAAAATTAAAAAATATCGAAATAACATTTTTTAAATAATTAGTAAATGCTAGTATCTAAATTTTTATTTTTATTTCATACAATCCATGCAAAACATTATTAAAAACTTAGAAAAGCATTATTTACATAAAGAGGCATTGTTTTAGAGATAATTCGTATTTCAGATTTGGTATCTTCCAAGTGTTTTGCTGCGCAGTAATTAAAAAAGAAAACCCGATTGTAATCAACAAATAACGTTTTCTATGGGCTAAAAAACGTATGTTCATTTTATAAAATAGTGCTTATTTTCTTCTTGACTATGGTTATTGTTGTTGTTGAAACCCAGACCGTCCGACCTACCAGAAAGGTGTAAGGTAACTGTTTGGACGGCCGGGAAGTGCCACCCAATTTAGACCGGAACCCAGTGGGGGAGGCATCCACAGGGACCGTACCCTCCTTCCCCTACCACCAACCTCTAGGAAGGACTTACGGACCCACATGTTTAACGTGATCGTACTCCCCGTGAACACGGCGGCAGTTTTTGGCAGTGGCTGGAATCGAACCCGGGCCTACCGAGTGCAACTCCAGCGCGCTAACCAATGGGCTATCGCGCCCTGACTATGGTTATTGTGAAAGAATTGTATACTATAATTGGTTAACCCATGGTTTAGTGGTCATATTCTCCCCCGAAGAAATTCCGATGAAATATGAGTTGAGCCGCGGGGCAAAACTCTATTCTTCAGCTCATACATTATTCACAAACTGCGTGTGCTGCATAATCATGATTATACTAGCATATAAGATAAATATACACGCAGTATCCGTCGTATATCATTACCGAATGATCGCATGATGACATCGGCCTTTTCTAAAAATCTTCATTTTTACAATTCAATCACACTCAAAATCGAATTGCTTTTTCTGATAGTTACATTTCTTCTTGTGGTTTACGATTTAAATAACCACAGTAAATTTTATTCGAAATGCTAAATTTATAACCTCATCACAATCTCATCATGATGAATGCAACTATCTTATAAGTATATATAAATGTTCGATTGACGAAAGGTCTGGAGACTATCTGCCCATAAGATAATAATCTTCCGAAACATTGTTGAAAAAGTATGTGTGTGAGTCTAGTCTTATCAATAATCCCTTATAGGCGTTACACATAGGTTACACATAATTAACTACAGAATATTGTTAACGCACAGTATACTGTCAAAGTATCTTGAAAACATAAAGAAGGTCATCTGTCAGAGGAGATGGCTTCCCAGCTAGTAATCTCAAGTATGATGTCCATGATGACTGCAGTTTTATTCAAACGGAGACCAATCCTCCTTCGCCCGTATACGGTGACATTGTGCACCAAGAAATAAGTGGGATTCTTCGCTGAAAACTACATTAATTTAATTTGACACTGTCACTGTGAGAGACAATGTTGGAAGTAGTGGATTCCAGGAAGGCACACATAACCACCACAAAGGATCTAAACGTCCCAGAGAATAATGTGATTGAGGTAATTGAGTGATCAAGAGAGATGGTATAATATTATCAATGGTTTCATTGTTCTACATCCAATGGGAAGATTTTTATGCTCATTGTGCCGAATAAATATGCACCATTTAGAAATTACGACCAGAAAGGGAACTCCAATCTCTATATCCCTTAAGACTACTGCCACCAAACAGCCACCATAGGCAGCATTGTAGTGTAATTTTCAAATGAAGGATCCTACTTTTCTCTTGGTGCAGTATAATTTACTAATCAAGAACAAACTTTGTAATATTTTTTAGCATATTATTCGTAATTACTCTAATCTACGATATATATGCCAGATACTTTTTGTTGGATATGTCAAATAGGTCAATACTGACTTAACTCAAACTCTGAGATTTCGGCCTTTCGGTCCAAGGGGAATAACACAGGAATGCAATAGATTGAATGCAATAGATTTCGACCTTTCGGTCCAAGGGGAATAACACAGGAATGCAATAGATTGAATGCAATAGATTTCGACCTTTCGGTCCAAGGGGAATAACACAGGAATGCAATAGATTGAATGCAATAGATTTCGACCTTTCGGTCCAAGGGGAATAACACAGGAATGCAATAGATTGAATGCAATAGATTTCGACCTTTCGGTCCAAGGGGAATAACACAGGAATGCAATAGATTGAATGCAATAGATTTCGACCTTTCGGTCCAAGGGGAATAACACAGGAATGCAATAGATTGAATGCAATAGATTTCGACCTTTCGGTCCAAGGGGAATAACACAGGAATACAATAGATTGAATGCAATAGATTTCGACCTTTCGGTCCAAGGGGAATAACACAGGAATGCAATAGATTGAATCAAACTAATGTTTATTATGAACTTCACATAGGGACAGCATCTGGCTGTATGAAACAGAAGCAAAGTTCTTTAACTTTGCAAAAGTGTCCATAATAAGAATGATTGTGATAAACATAATCTTTACGAAAAAAGTGTCAGCCGTAAAAATGATTGATTAAATGCCATATTTATCAAACTTCATAAAAAAAAGTATAGAGAGAAAAAATTATATGCATTTCGCAATAAATTTTTCAAATTTATCCAATAACGATATACATATAGAGATGCAATATACTCGTATACATAATTCAGGCTTCATTCGAACCCATTCAAATAAATTCATCTAAATTTATTGCAGCAACAAATTGCTTTGAGTCAAAGGGGTAAATTTGTGAAGTTCATTAGGAAATGCATCAAACAACTTTTTCTATCTATGCTTTTCAATCGTGATGTTTAATAAGCTCGTCGATACTTTAACTCAACGATTTTTATGGCTGACACATTTCATAAACCTGAAAATTATTTTTGATAAGATTATTTTTCCCTTCTTTAGCACACTTGGACCAGTCAGGACACTCAACAGCTGTCTGTAGTTAACGTCTGGTCTTCAGAACATTATTTGTCAGTGTCCTCTTTTGAGAAAATAAATACATTTGCAAGAATTAGACCTTCAGGGTACCTTAAATATTAAAATTTTGCAATTTTTCCTATAATGGTGGCTACAGAAAAACCAGCAAACAAAATTTTAGTGTCTAGCCTAAAAAACATCTTGATGACAGTGGTCTATTTTGAAAACAGTGACCTATTTTGGAAGTCATTTAGGGTACTAAATGACTTCCAAAATAGGTCACTGTTTTCTACTATCTAACGATACTATCTGAAGATAGTTCAACTTTTGTTATTTTTTTCTTTAACTATCATAACAGGACCCTCGGCATACTGAATTTAAACAATGTATCTTTAAAAAAATTTGTTGAATTTTGATTACGACTGGCAGATGATGATTATTTCTCTAATTTCTCTTTTAATTTACCATAAGATACTCAGCATACCGAATTTTAACTGTATATCTTAAAAATATTTTTGTTGAATTTTGATTGTGACTCTTTTTGAAAAACTGTACGACATTTGTGAGATTTTATATAGTCATTAAGATGATTATTTAAAATTGAAAAAATTTTAATTTTATAATTTTTCTTTTAATGATTTCTACAAATACTCAGTATACCGAATTTAAATTAGGCATATCAAACAGATTTTCTGTAGAATTTTGATTATATGTCAACTTTTTCGAAAAGATAACTAATAAATACGGCATTTGCAAGATTTCGAATGATCTTTATGGTTATTTAAAATTTGATGAGTAAGATATTTCTGTATTTTTCCTTAAGAGTAGTAGAGGACTATTCAACATGTCAAATATTAAGCATCTAACTTTAACAATCGACAATGGAAATTGTATAGAAAAGCAAAATATACTATCTTTGACGCATTGATATAAAGAATTGATTGCGGAAACCTAATTAATAACGTCCTATGTGTTCACTTTTGCCAGTCAGAAAGTTTAAAAATTAACCTTCTACTCCTTTTAGTTTCTGATATTCGTATGTAGTGCCTTAATGTTTTCCAATTTCTTAAAAAAGTTGATGTTCTCTCTATTAAAATACTAAGATATAATAAGGAAATTGAAACTTTGAAAAACCACAAATACATAAAGAAATGAAAATTTATTTTCTGAAAAGTTGCATTTAAAGCAAAACTTTTTAATAAAAGGTGGTAATAATGCATGAACTACAAAGAATAATATTCAGTTTGACTTAGCTAACACATTGACGTCTTCATTCACTAGTTTCTTTTTCAATCGTCTGTAGAAAAAATGATAATAGAAAGTTAAGAACAATATCATCATTTACCATTGAAGACATTTTACATAATAATAAATTTAAATATTATAATATTATAAATAAAATATGTAAACTCTACTTAAAGAACTGCACACTATATTAATACAGATTTCCTTTAAGAGATTACAGATGTGTTAAAGCCTTGTCATAAATAAAGGAGCAAATACAATTTTAGTTTAAGGCCAAAATTCGCGATAAGCGCTTTAGCCGGCAACCTACCTACCAAAATTTATAATAGATAGAAAATTAAATTGTATAATAGGAGATTAAAATACCATTTATGATCTCCATTTTGACTGCTCATAAAACAGCGAAAGAAACAAAGAGGCTCGACCTCCCCCCCCCCCCTCACACACCACCACCACCCACACCCTCGGCGGCGCTATTGGATAATGGAAGCCGTGTAACCACGGTACAATCAAAAATATCGTCGAGCTGCCACAGCAATGCTGTATATTTCTGCATTTATAGGGAATTTCCCTGATAACTGAAATTGATAAATGGTGATGTTGCACTTCGGCAATAAGAGCTCGCAATTTCGTCCCAGTAGCTCAACAGTAGAGCGTTGGCTGGCCAGTTCAAAGATTCAGAGTTCGATTCCCGGTTGGGGCTGCAATGGCGGACAAACAAATTTACCATGTATGTAAGTGCAAAGATGTCGAAGGTCTGAAAATGACCCTAGTATGACTAGCATGAATTCAGTGAACTCTGGGATATGGAGCATCGATTTCAAATGCAGGAGGATAACGGCCACGCAGGAGGCTAACCTGAGGAAAAAATAGCAGGAGATGGTCTGTCAGATAGTCAGTTGCACGCCAATCTGACATTAGAGAGTGAAGAATGCAGAATCCACTTCGACAATAAGAGCTTGCAATTTCGCACAAGTAGCTCAACGGTAGAGCGTCGGCTGGCCAGTTTGAAGATCCAGGGTTCGATTCCGGGTTAGAACAATAAGGTTCTTTGCAATGTACGTTAATTAAAAGACAGGGGAATTCTCCATTAATTTCTGCCATAAAAGTGTAATAGAAAAATGCAATCTATAGGAAGACTACTTAAGCTAATTGAATTGTACTATGGATAAACTGAGTTATAAGACTACCGCGTTATATGGAAACCGCGTTTTATGAGTACCGCGTTATGGGAGAGCTGTTGCAATTTTTGTTCCACGTTATATGAAAACCGCTTTATGAGAGTACCGCGTTATAGGAGGGTTGACTGTACTTTTAAACTGTTTCGAATTTCGACGAGGTGCACATTGCGAGGACGTATATTATATCTGTAGCAAATTTCACCGCTGTTCGACGCTTCGATTTCCGTTATAGACAACGACGACAAATAGGCAGAAGCACAAATATCATATTTTATTGTGTAAAAGGATATAATGCCATCTTGATAAGATATAATTTTTACTTTCTCAAGTAAAAAGTTACTTTTAGTAAAAATTGAAAGTTTTCCAGAAAATTTTCGATTTCGACATTTTGATACCAATATGTTTTAAAACCTTCTAACCACGTTTTGACTGATTTTGAATTGATGTCCGTCTATTTGTCTCTCTACCTGATGTTTGTGGACAATTTCTTATGTGCACAATAGCGAACACAATTATTAATGGGCTTTTACGAAACTTTATATCTTGCTCTGTTATAAAAAAAATCTAGAACTAAATAGAATTTTTTTTAATTCATGCGAAAACTTCCAAATTTATTCAATATTTCATATTTTCGTTACATGGCTTTCATAGGACAGAGTTTGACATAATCAAGCAAAAAAAGGTTTATGCTGTTGTTACTAATCCCCCGTGGTGAAGGAGCGCCTAGCACCACGTCCACTAGACCCCTGTTCCCATGGCGATGGAGTGAGAAATTTTACAGCTTCACTTTCATTAAGGCTCCTCAAGGGCAGAAGTCTGACTTTGTATCGATAATACAACATCCATGCCCGCTGGCGGGATTCGAACCCACAACCCGGCAATCCAGCGATCAGACGGAAACGCATGCCTCTGATCGCTCGATCACCGGATCGGCAGACTTCATAGTCCCAATCATTGTTGTGAAAAATAGCTGCGATACAACATTTTTGGGTTGTGACGTCATTAGTCTCCCTTGGAACATAAGTTCCCCCCCCCCTCGGGGGGTATATTGTCGAGCATGGTATTAATCGAAATATTTTTGAAGCCCTTTAAAGTGAATGGTAACACGCTGTAGTTGTAATCATTTGGACCCACAATACTGATTTTTCAAATTTTTCTTTTAAAATTTGAAAAGAATTTCTGGTTTGAGAAGGTCGAGTTGATCCACACTCTTGTTAAAAAGCCGGCCATCCATTAAATTTCTCTATCCATTAAATTGCTCTATGTCTTTGGATGAGTCGGATGGTCTGGGCTTTCGACACTCTTGTTAAAGTAAACAAAATTTTGGTTGAAATGTACAGAGTTGCGTTTTTTTTTTTTTTTTTTTTTTTTTTTACATCATTGTATCGTCTCTTGTTAAACCATCACATTTTGTAATAAGAAAATGCTAAAATTAAATACTATTTTGTGGCTGACCACTAAAACGATTCATAACACATATGAAGAAAAAAACTAGCCAACAGTGTTACTATCCCAAAGCTCAATAAGAATAAACGATTTCTTTCCATTGAACACACACAGTTTTCAATGTTATGAGAAAACGTTTCGATAACCTTCTCAGAGAACCTGTTTGAAAAGGTTTTGCATTCACAGTTTTAATTTTGTAATTTGAAAGCATTTTATTTCAGTTCATATCTCAGATCCCCATTTGTCTGTCACTTTATTTTCAGGCATTTTGACGCTATTTGGCTATAATTCACTGAAGAAGCAAAAATTACCTCCAAATATTCTTAATCTAAATCCCCTATACTACAGATGATTATGTTCTTTATTTGAGCATTAAAATACTATAATGGCCTTGTGACGACCATAAATTGCATTACAGCTGTCTTTACGGTGATAGGATCCTAGGACCTAACTCTTTCAGAGACTTTCTTCAAAATTGACATTATTATCTTTAACATTATTAAACACGGTTATCATAATAAAGTTACTTTTTCAACCCAGAACCCAGAGGTGGGACAGCCCAGTGGTTAAGGCGGAGATTGCGCTCAGACGATCCAAGTTCGATTGCCGCCTATGAACAGACTGTCCCGGTATTCATTCTGAGTACGATCACGCTGAATGTGTGGGTCCGTAAAGCCTTCCGAGCCTTTGGTGGTAGGGAAAGCCTTTGGTGGTACTGTTCCTGTGGATGCCGTCCCCACTGGGTTCCGGTCTAAATTGTGTGGCACTATCTCGGTCGTTCAAACAGGTACCTTACATCTGCTGGTAGGTAGGACGGTCTGGGTCGAGCAACCAAACAAACCCCGCTCCCCATGAGATCTTTGAAAAGCGATTCAGACGGAAATATTCAAGCACTAATATATATTTCATTCAATGGAAAGTTCCCTAACAATTACCTGTGATGCTTCGATCGCAGGCTGAAAGGCATTCTGCCTTTGTCAAAAAATTGTTTTCGTTTCCTTTACAACCACCGTATGAAAACTGAAGGCATTCTGTCCCATTGTAGTACCACCGGATCGTACCAGCTCTACATGGCCCAGTCTCTGGAGGAAGAGAGCATCTGTTAGGTGGGTGAAATGTCGGAGCATTTTCATCATCGCTTTCTGAAAGAACAATGGAACATAATAAGAGTGTGTCCATGCAAGTGTGAAGTTATGCAACAATGGGTTCTTTTTATGATCCTCATAAACTTGGCTTTTTCACTTTTGTCACACATTTCTTGTTATGTTTTGCTTATTATTCTTCTCTTGAAATTCTTAGAAAATTAAACATTCCAAACTTTTCCGTGAATGATTAGAGCAGTTTATTGTTGAGCAACAATCTATAGCAAAATTATTTAATAAATATCCGGCATTTTGCAGCGAAATTATTTAATATATATCCCGCATAGGAATATTATGGGAGCGGTGCGGGGTATCTTTTTTGAGAGGGTTTATCAACGGATTGTGGGCGTACGTGGATTGCATACGGGAATTGCGGGCGCACGCGAGTATATACATGCAAGTATATACAGCAAATATATACATGCTCAAAATGTACTGCAAGAAATCTATTACAGTTAAGGGATTTAAAAAAACGCTGCGGTTTTGACATAGCCGTATGTGCACCCACTCAGCGTGTTTCTTTAATTTTGTGTTCTAGTCGAGCGTATTGGGAGAGTCTTGATGTCATCGGGTGCAAATTATGGTATAGGTTTTGGTTATGTAATAAGATTTTTTATTTTATTTTATTTATTTATTTACTTTGTTACAGGAAGGCTTTATTTCTGCTTCCGAGAGAACGCAGTGTTAATAATTTCCAAATGTACTCATTCGTTTCTTCACAGTACTGTAATGACGCTAGTACGGTATTATTATGAAAAATTAGAGTTTTGTATCAAAGTTCATGCGATTATTGTATTTTGCATTATAAAATGAAAAACGGCATTATTTTTTATTTTAAATATAATGTGTTTTTCTAAATGTCGTTTTCTAATGTCTAGAACTTTAACTAAAAAAATATGGACTACTATTTGTAGAGAAATTTTTACCTCAAAAGCAAAGCATAGCGAAGGAATTGGAACTTAGTACTAGAAATCTGCACAGGTATAATTTTAAAATAATTTTGTCCTGGTCAGGCTCGACCGGAAAATATTAAGATTTGACCCAAGCCGAGATCGATAATTTTCAAAATAACTCACCCGAGCCCGACACGGTCCTGCCCGAAAATATTAAGATTTGATCCAATCCAAAATCGATAATTTTCAAAATAATTCACCCGAGCCCGACCCGGCCCGAAAACTTACAAAATCTGCGACGTGATTTTTTTTAAATAAATTGAATCCTGTCTAAAGCTAACACACTGTTGCCTCGTATCATAATCATAATTTGCCATTTAAGGAATTAAACACAAATTATATTACATGTTACATACAATTCAGCAAGTGAAAGTTGCGAAGAGCAATATTTTTTATTTTGACTTCGGAATGTCTTCGAACAAGTCTTCGATTTTCTATCTACAATTAATATTTTCCTATACCGGTTTTAACTTACCCAGCTGCGTTCTCCGTACAGAGCAAATTTTTATTACTTAATACTGGACAAAGAGACTTTCATCCGCTTATTGAGAAATTTGTTGCATACGTTATTTCACATTTCTTCTGTTCTTTTAAATTTTTCTGTTTAAACTTTGATATATTTTTGGTCTTTATGTTTACTTTTACTAGGCTCGTTCCGACATTTTTACCTGAACCCAAGTTGGACCTGAGCCCACGGGATAAGCCCGATACCGTGCAGACCTCTACTTAACACACTGTTGCGTCAGCAAAAGGATAAAGTTTTTATTTATATTAATCATTCCATTTGTCTGAAGTTTCGTACCTACTATTATTCCACCACAAATAGCATTACATTCTTCACCATTTCTGAAGTTATTGTCATTTCCTTGGCAACCACCATAAGCAAACTTGTTACAAGTATCGTCGGTGTCGTTGTAGTAATATCTTATAGATAATGCTTCGCAGATTCCCGAATCAGGCTGTTGGGAACATGCTGAGTCCTTTGAAGAAGCTGTAAAAAATTATAAAATGAACAGTAAACTCAATTATATGAGGTGAACTATTCATAGTCAATAACTTGCGAAAATGTTTGACGAACCAATCGAAAAAATCCAAATAGCAGTCACTAGGCGTGCGAAACAAACTATGTTTTTCATCTTCAGTGTTTTGCAGTATCTGTAAAGAGATAAATTATGTGTTTTCAAGAAAGAATCCTTGAAATTAATAGTAAATGTTATAAATTGACGCACTGTTGGAAAATAAAAATGAAGTATTTATGATAAGCGTTTCTTTCTCTGTTACTGGAAAACTATTTTATCTTATTTCCAAAATAAAAATTATTGTAATAAAACCAAACATATAAGATTTTTTTAAATTGCAAATTACCTAATGTTTCTTTAAGGGGACGGTGGACGTTGAAATTTTTTTATTTATTTATTGACTAAGATACGTGAAAATTTGTATAAATATTCCTCTTAACATTACTATATACAATACCATTAATTTTTTTTTTCAATTTTGTTATAATTTTGTATTTTTTTTTTAATTTAATTTTTTTAACGAACATTTGAAAATGCTCCTTGCGTGCCATTTGTTCACATTTTTGATTAATTTTACATTATTATCACTCCCGGCCACACAGAAAGCTACCATAAGTCTTTGGGTTGGTCGTGTGGTCTGGGCTTTCTACATTATTATCACTCAAAAACACATTATGAACACATTTGGGTATTCATTTTTAAATCCCTTAGAAAGTTTATTTTTTTTAAATATTTTTCTGCATTAAAACTTAATTTTCATCATTTAATTAGGTTCTTATTCACTTTTAATTACCTTAATAATGTCCAATTACAAAATGCATACTCAGTTTCATTAAAATATATGAGAGGTGCCTTCTTGCCAAATTTCATGCATCTCAGATAAAAATTAAGACGCATGGAGCATTTTAAAAAAGTAAAACCTTTGAAAATTCCGGTTCGAAAAAAATGCATTCAACCTTTTGCTTACGGGTGGGACAGCGTCTATCTCAAACGAAGAACCTCCCAAAAAGACAGGTATTTGACATAATAACAGGTGCTATGTTTCTGGAGGCGATTTCCATGGACGCCAATGCCTGCAAAGGGGATCGAACTGTTTGGGATAGGTTATGTCAAATACCTGTCTTTTTGGGAGGTTCTTCGTTTGGGATGGACGCTGTCCCACCCGTAAGCAAATATTAAATGTGTAAAATAATGTTATATATTAAAACTTTTTTAGTCGATTTTTGCTCATTTCAACGTCCACCGTTCCCTTAAACAGCATTTGGGTTCTAGAATATGTTTTGTTCTTTAAAGTACCTTATCGCAAAACGCATATTGGGATTTTCATGTTGAGCATGATAATTAAAGTCCTTTATGACCTAAAATGACCTTAATCTAATTATCAACTGTCTATTTTCTTTTGCATTTAAATACTCAGGATTGGCCGTTTGCGTTCGTAAGTAGACGTTCATAATAAATACGCTTTTGGCATGCTTATCATATATAAATAAACACATTTTACAGTTATGACTGTATATTTATGTCCAAATTTTATTCTTGATAGATAACTAGTCATGGAATTATGTCAGTTATAAAAAAAACCTTTTTGCGAAATTATAAGGATATGGTCATATTACTTTGAAATAAAAAATTTAAACAAAATCACAATAAACTATACATCACATAATGTCACTTTAAAACTCTATAGAATACCCCCTCACATTGAAAAAAGAACGCTTTATATACTAAAGATTGTGAAAATTAACAAAAATCATTTTGAATAAGGAATCTTCCATCTTACTAAAATAATCTAAAGAATTGAGAAATGAATAGCTAAAAATATATTTGAAATAGAAAATTCCAGCACAATTACATTAAAGTGTTTTATGCATTCCAAATCCAGTACAAAGTAAAAGCTGCCTAAACTGCGAGATAAAAATGAATATCGGTTATTATTCTCATATTTTCCTTCATTATTTCACCTTTTCCTTTTTTTCGTCTTTCCCGATATTAAAATATTACAATATAAAAAGGAGCGATATGAAGCATAATATCAAAAAAAAAAGAAGATAAAATAACCAAAAATGCAAAAGAGGTAAAATGCTATGCAAGAAGTAGAAAAAATAATTTTTGGAAAACCAGAATACCGAAGACACTAGTCTTAACATGACTTACCTGAGTGAAATTCAATCAAACTACGACAAAACGGAAGAAGGAAAAACCCCATCTCCTACAGTTGCTTCGTAGATGTGCTGACTTTTATTTTCATGTACATGTTACTGTAATTTTATGAAGAATTTTTAGCAAGAACAATGTGAAATTGCTTTCTAAATGCATTAATCCAATTCAGATACAAATGATAGTGAACGAATTGACAATAAACGAAATTACCAGTATACAAAAAAGCGAAATCCATTCAGAAATTCTGATTGATACGTGAAATTTGATGTTTCCAAAAATCAGCCATTGAGAGACAGAAATTATTCTCGCAATGACTGACGTATTAAAACGTCATCTGCTCGATAAGGAAATGTTTTAGTTCAGATGGAATAGCTTTTCTATTTCAAGGATTTTTCTATCAAACACATTGTCCATGCATTTCTAATGCAAGGTATATGGATACTACAAATTGGGCCATCCAGGAAGGTGCGCCCAATAAGCAAATAAAGAAAAGTTGTGACGTCAGAGTTCGAGGGATTGTTTTATTTATTTATCAAAATCTGAAGTGAATCACAAAATGTGTTTAAATGTATTGATTATATGCTTATTATATATGTAATTTTTTATCCCAAAATGAATGATCCACCTCATTTCTCAGGATTAATTCTTTGGAATATTAACTAGCTGACTAGCGTTTTAAAATCCAACTGTCGCCAATTTTAAAAGACTATATTTTAAATCTGCGAATTGGATATAATTCAAATTTTAAATTCATTTTCTGTGTTACTTTATTTGATAAAATTTTAATTTATGCATTACAAAATACGTGAAGAAAATGAATTTAAGGCTGTGAAGAAAAATCACATACTGCTCATAACAGACATTTTACTTTTGAAATTTCTATATTCTATATTTCGCAAAACGAAATATATTTGCAATTATCAATTTAAATAATGATTACATATAAAAATCTCGGAGTTTAATTCATGAATCCATATATAGTGCTTTAATTCATTTATAGAGCTTTAATTAGGTAATTGAGTAAAAATGCCTGTTTTTAACTTTTTTTTTTTAAAGAATTTAAGCAACAACATTTCTGTTTCATTAGCTGGAGTGAAGAATCCAAAGGTCCGGCACCGAAACTTCGCGTACGGTTTTACGATAGGCGGACAGCATAGGGTCCCAAAGAAAGAAAATGCGATGCTGCGAAACATTTTATTAAAAATTAATTGAACCAGAATGTTTTAAAACTATGTACGAACCCATCTTGACCCCAAACCTCGCATGTAAATTTACGATAAGCTGACAAAGAGATAACTTTAGACCCCTCAGTCAGTAGATCTGATGCCACTATACCTTTAAACAGTAATCCATGGGATCTGAATTTTTTTTTAAAACAAACCCGGGCTCACCGAAAACCTTACATGTAGATTTAGAGTATGCGGACTAAGCAGGCCCTATGCTACGTAACTATATTTAACATGAATCTGACGACGCGAATTTTTTAAAACTAAGTGCAGTCTCATTCCTGTCCAATGTATCATGTGGATTTACGATAGGCGGACTTAGCGATAGTTTAGGCCCCCCCCCAGAAGAGCAAATACAATGCTGCGAACGTGGAATACTTCTGGTCATAAACAGTCACACGCATAAAATTTCTTCCAGTCTTTGATACTGCATAATACAGAATATACAAAACTATTACACACTGAATTTTAAGTTTATAAGGGTTAGAATGTTAAAACGTTCCTTGTGAATTAAATTTTATGACTACGTGAGATGGCAAAACTATATAATCCCTTGTATTCACAGTTCACAGGACATTTACAGTGAGATGGATACAGAATTCGTTTTAAAAGTTAAACACACATCACTCCATAAATAGGGAGATTTACTCTTACCCCCAACTATAGCAACCCCAAATTTAGTGAATCCACAGAAAGTGCTACTACTGCTACTCCATATCAAATTAGGGATAATAAAGCAATTTGTGAACATTCTGGTTAAAAGTAGAAAATGTTTTCAGAACCTTCTGTCAAATTTCCCTTCCTAGTCAAGTGCCAAGAAAAGGAGAAATATTTTATGAAGCTTGTGAGAAACTCGGAAAATAGCTTTACATATGTTTTGACCCTTGTGAAGTCAGAGACCTCCAAGTAGAGACAACCCAGCTGAAAATTCGAAAACAAAGCCATTACGGCTTTTGTCACCAGCAAAAACCTGCTCAGAGAAACGGGATAAAAGCATTAAGCCTGTCATCAAAGACGAGGGGGACTAAGATTCCAAGAATAGAGTTCGCGTGGAGGTCTAGGCATCAAAAATTCACAGATAAAATTTGAGGAAATATGTTTGACTGGTCTGGTTGTCGTGTGGCCTAAAGAATCATATATATGAAAATACGAGATGAGAGGGGAGACTCCCACGAGACACACGCCAGAGGAATCGCATATAGGAGCTCGCGAGGTGAGAGGGAAATGATACGGAGCAGTAGAAGTTGCATGCCCCTTCCCAGTTCAGAAATGATGTTGTACATGTCTATATGATGGGTTTTGCAAAGAATAAAGTATTCGCACGATCTTAAGCTCCAAGTCCATCTTAATTGCAATCTACTACTTCGTCATTTCTAACGCACTCACCTATACGAATATTCCACGTCATTTTCGATTATATGAATTGTATCAATAAACAAAGGGCCCTTATTCACGGATGACTCCAACGACTACGGAACACCCACACAACTATTCGGAATCGTCGTAAAAGGCGGCCCGACTCACATATTTTTACAGAACTCAAATAAGAAAACTATAAAAAAAAATCGCTATATTAAACGAAATATGACAGATGTGAAAAAAGGAGCAGGGAATGAGCAAAAATAGTATCAATAAGATTTTAGGCAATTATAAGAGTTCTAATTATAATATGGCTCAACTCAACTTTCTCATACCAAAATCCATTTTCAGTAGTTTGTGAATTTTTTCTGCAAATTTTGCTAGAAAAATATTGAAAAATCTATATTGTTGGTCCAAATAATCATAATTATAGCATGTTACACTTCCATTTATAGGACTTGATAAAATCTTTCGATTGATATCATGTTTGACAATGTACCCTCCCTAGAGACGCTTATAACGTAAGAAACACATAAATTATATCGCGCCTTTTTTTCACTACAAATGATTGAAACTGTTAACTTTCGTGATCATTGAGACATAAATTATAATTAAATAATACATAGGATGATTCAAGCAAGACTGTCCGCATATAATAGTGTGCATATTTAATAATTATATAAAAGTATTTTTCCATAATTTATTTTCATATTATTTCTCGTTCATTCAACATCCAGTCCTTTCCTTTATATTTAATTTAATCCATCCAAATTCAATAGGTTTTATTTTCTGATATTTCTTCAATATTTTTGAACATTTGCTTTAAGCATTTAGTAATGGATTTAGCTCAATAGCTTCCAATTCTGGTTGTTACTTTCATTATGTGTTTCTTTTATTTTTCATACTAATTTTTCCGTTGTTAACACTTTACAACAAAGTTGATAAGTGTTTATGACTTTGTTCTATTTTACAGTAGTTTGTTTAAATGTTTTTGTAGTTAACTGTTTAAATCAGCTGCTTCAACATTCGAAAATGATTATTTCCTTCGTTTCTGTTATTCATTAGACTGCATATTTTTTCGGATTAATATATTAAGTCTGATTCATAGGCGTAGTATTACTCATTCATCGGTATTATGATTTGATATTTTAATAAAAATCATAACTTCGTTTTCGATACTTTTTTTTCAATTTAAATTAGTTTTAACCATCACCCTTCCTATTTCGCATCAATTTCATATTGCAAGGTTGTCCCCTCTGTTTGAATAGTTCACAACTAGCCTGACAGCAACATTGATCAATCCATCTAAAATCTGTTTCACTTTATAATATAATTTTAGGCTGGAAATGTCGCATCGCTTTCTTCCGTTGATTCAAGGAATTTCCATTCAGATCATCAAAATTAATTCATCCACTTTTGTTTAATTTTAAAATGAAGGTAACATCCTTCATTTTTAATTTTTCCATTTCAAATCTTCCATATGGAAGCGATATCGCACTTTTATCGCGTTTGCAACTCTCTAACGAAAGAAACTTCGCTTGCTTTAGCTGAAATAGCTAAAGCAAGTCCTGTTGATGAAGACAGTTTTTTACCTCTGAAACCGGTTCATACTTTATTAGTACAACGTAATAAAATGTATGCTGCACTAATGATTTTTTTTTATTAATCAAAACAATTAGATTGCAATTTCTTATCGACAGTAACAGGTTACTAAAAAGAATTGCGGATTTTCAATGTGTACTTAAACCTCCCCTACATTTTTATCAATAATAGATGGTGAAAATTAAGTCATTTTCATCCAAAATTTGAAATACATGCGTACGTGGAAAAAATAAAAACACGTAATCTCTATTAACACAAGCATTTATTTTCTTTTAATTACAATCGTTACGATTATACACACATGCAAAATATTAAAGAAGCACCTGAAAAAATATACTTTAGTAGAAAACTGTTTCTCATTTTCTTCATTTATTTATTTCATTTTCTTCTTCTGTAATATGGATTTCATAGAAAATAAAAATAAAACAATAAGTCAACTGTTTTATACACTGATATAAATAACAGTCATATATTTCGGTAAAATTCATTATATGATATACTTTAAAAAACCAATTTAAAAGTTGCATTAATTACTTTAATTCCATAATTAGTTTTTATCCAAAATACTTTTTACTTTTCTTGGAAGAATAAAAATATTTTTCAAAAAATTGCTTGTAATAAAAAATATGATTTGTAGGAAAATAAATAAATTATATACATAAAAAAAACACGTCGCATAACAAAAATTCCAAAATCAAAAATTTAAAAATAAATTTATTTTACAAAAAAAAAATCTGATGTGGGCAACACATGACTTCCCTTATATAATGCAATGAATTTACTACTTTTACAGTAAATAATAGGTTTTTCTTATAGTAAATATTATATTCTTTCCAAGATATTGAATTTTCGACAGTTAGTCGTCATTTTCATTGAATTAGCGTCACTTTTATCTATTTCGCGAGATTTTCGTTAATTTGGCAACATTTCAAAACGTCACCAAGTTGGCGATATTCCGCCAAATTCGTCGCCAAAATCTCACCAAGCGTGATGGGCGGTTAATAAGTTATTCTTATAGCATATAACTGACTATTGGCGTTCAAATGCAAAAGTATTTCTCAAAGTATCTTTTCTCATGAATGGAACGAGCTAAATCCACGAGAATGATGTCACCAAATTTATCTCATGATATTACATATGAAAAGTGAACATGTCTCTCAACTGTTAATATTTTTTTTAATTTATGTGATTTTTTGATAAATTTATTTGATAAATGTGCAATATCTCGAGAACGGTTCGTGATAGCGTTCTAAAGTTCATGTCAATCGCTTTCTAAGGAAAAATTACATAATAAATGTCTATTTGTGTAACTTTATTAAAGGTTTTGATTTTTTGATGATTTTTTTAAATTTTCACTCGAAAATTTAGGTGTTCAGAACATTCGACTACGTTTTAAAACAATAGGCGTCCAGCATTCATGGATTGTGATTTTTATACCAAATTTCATTCGAATCGCTCCATTCGTTCGTGAGATATCGTCTCCACAGACTCACTGACACACACACACACACACACACACACACACACATACTTTCACACATAGACCTCACCTCAAAAATGTTTGATTCTTGATCAGGAATGCTTGAAACGTGCTCTCCCGTCGAAAACTCGAATTCGAATTTTCGACCCCGTCACAATACTTTCCTTATACATTATGTATATAAGGAAAGTAAAAATTAGAAAACGAGTGATATAAAACATGTGCGCCAAGTTCCTCAAAAGTGATACTTAAAATAAATGTGCAACTAATTATGCATGAGATAAATACGTAAAGAGGCACCTCTTATAAATGTCACTCATCACATTTATCAAGTTTTCATTCGAGATGGAAATCCGCCGGGCTTGGCGGTGCTTTTTTTATATTTGTCATATATATTTATGTCATGGTTGAATTCCTTACTTAGGATATCAGAATAACATGCACTGAAATGATCGACTGATTGAGTGACTGCTTGAGTGACTGCTTGTGCTATTGGTTGACATATTAAAATTATCCAGCATTTCCACTGCAGTTAGAATTATACTTTTGTCTCTCTCATTCGATTCGTCTCATCTGCCAGATCAACGGAACTATCGAAAATTTCAAAAATTCGAAATTAGTAGTGGCGATACAAAGGGATTTTAGAAAAACAAATTTACACCATTTTAACTGTCAGTAGTAATAAAAACAAAATTTTTTATATCATTTTGCTTCCAATTGGAAAAAATTAAATCATTTTGTCATGGAGGAGGAATTCAATATATTTTACAATTTAACATGTAAACCGAGTCATGAAATGTGGTGTATTATTATGCTTAAGTCTGATAGAGTTTTTGATATACATCAAAGTCATCAACAATTTTGATTAAGTGAGTAGGTGTCACATTTAATGACCACTGTCCATTTCGATCATGCGAACCGTGGATGGGAACAGACAGTTAAAAATATGTACAAACATAATACAGTAATACTGTTAATGAATTTACATTTATCTAAACTATGAACACGTCTCTAGCATATCCACATAATGTGGCAAATTAGTTCATCAAGATTTGCCTGTGTTCATATATTTGCGTTCCAAACTTTGTGTACATTTTTGTTAAGTGGTATAAATCATACCAATCCCCACTTACAGTACAAGACCGCACCAACCGATTTAATACCAGTATTATTAAATCTGTTTCATGTTTATTAAGAATCACCAACAATGTTAGCAACAAATCATAATTGAATCTGCATTTAGTACAAGAAAATATGCTGTTTTTCTCAGTTTTTAAAGCTTTTGGGGTAATCAACAATGTTACATGTTTCATTAAATATATGTAATATCTGACCCCGCTATTTACTTTAACTTATGACCTAGATTTGAGAAACTTATACACAGAGTTATTACACCGGCCAAACAAACAGCTACCATAAGCCTTCGGGTTGGTCGTGTGGTCTGGGCTTTCTACAGAATTATTACAAAGCTTGAAATTCAACTTCTAATGTACCAAAAAACACCACTAGAATGGTATTGATGTTATCTCTTGGGGTAACATTTATAACTACAAAATATTTTACATTGTTTTATGTCGATAAATATAAAAAGTTTTGGAACATGGTCTTGCAATTACCGGGTATATTGTGTCCACATGCTGATAAACACTCTTCCTGTGATATGAAGTTATTAAGGTTTCCGTCGCAGCCACCATACACAAAAGTGTCACATTTCTCTCCATCGAAGTAGTACCGAATAAACAGGGCTCTGCAGGGGCCGGTCTCAGAAGGAGCGTGACATCTGTCTACAGTATCTCCGAAAATATCTTCAGAATCTGGAGAAAATACTGGAGCATGCATTCTGTCACTTTCTGAAATAGCAAAAAGGGGTCAATTAAAATTTTAAAGAGAAAAATTATGTCCAACACTCAGTTACGCTGAAAAATTGGTCATATCTAATTACTACAGTGAGACCAGAAATAGATCTCACACTTGGTATTCTGAGACAGCTTTATGCCAGTAATTTATTGTGTCTGAAATATCAGACAATATCTCCAGTCTGAATGACGCCAAAGTTTATAACATCCTGACCCAAATGTCAGGAAACCATAAATTTAGGGGTGTCAAGGCAGAGGGGGGGTCGAACGAATCAAAGAATAAGGTGGAGCAACGGCATTGGGTAAAAGGTTAACCAATTGAGAATATGCTTGTAGCGTCACCTGAAGGCCGCAAATGAGAGCAAAGGAGGGGTGTCAGTCCTGAGGTGAAAACGAGCCGCAACCTATGACATAAGAACGAGGATACTTGATAGAAAATACAGACTTACACAACGACTAGGTGGATATACAGAACAACTGGATATGTTGACTACGAGTGTGACTAGAGATGTAGAGAACGACTTCAACAATAGAGAGATGCAGTTGAGAAGTGTTACACAAGTGTTGTAGACACCGGCCGTCCAAATAGTTGCTCAAGTCCTCAGGATGAGTCGGACGGTCTGGGTCTTCAACAAGTGTTGTAGACCGGCCGCCCAGATTGCTGCTCTTAGTCTTCGGATGAGTCGGACGGCCTGGGCTGTCGACAAGTGTTGTAGAATGTTCCATAGAGATTCCAAAACGATGGATAGATCAATTTGCAGTGAAACCAGCAGTACGAGATGGAACCAAATACGCAGAGTTACGACCAGTACTATTTGCTGATGCAAGAATTGTGGTCTATAGCCGAAGCCGAAAGTGATAGTATGTGCCCATTAAACATATTACAGGTCTAAACACATTTTAGGCATTTTAACAAATGGTCTCACATTGTATCTCTCTGGCACGAACAAGAGGAATAATTGTTGTAATTAAGTATTTTATATTGTTAATAAATGATTTATTATTAAAGTTAAAATGGTGCATTCAATTTAGTATTATATTATTAATATATTCTTTTACAGAACTTGCGCGAAAGATAAATAATTGGAGGGTTATCAGCGACAAACAACGCAATGTATAATAATATAATGAGTTCCACTATGTACGATTTTACGGCCATGTTAATATATGTTAATAATAAATAATCTAAAAACCCAATTTAAATAATTATTTTTGTACACCACAACTACCACAGTATATTTGTATTCTATCAGCATTTTAGAAAATTATGCTTAATTTAAACACTATAAAAACAGTCGTCCAAAGGAAAAAATTAAACTCAGGCCTTCTAGATAATCCCCAGACATCTACTACATCACTCTGAACTCATAAGAAAAAACTTGAAACATATTATAGAGCGCCTTACACTAATCAAAGAGCAATGAAAATGTTTGACTATTTTCCATCTTTCAAGAAAATAGTTTTCTTCTAAAGCCTTAGATTTTGTAAATTAGGGAACTCATATCACTCTTGAGTTGAACAGTTTATTATATTGAGCTTCTGTAAAATACCTCGCATATATGCAACTTCCAAATACATAGTGTTATTTGTAGAACCTCATTAAAGGTGGCCTAATTTTATTCTTCAAAAACGCTTTTATTTCATCTTCGAGATCTAGTACTAAGCGCAGCAAGCAGCCTTTACGTATACATTTACATCTGTGCGCCGCTATAACAACGTATACACTACGTAAATTTCCTGTGTCAGACTTGTACAAAAATCCTACCTTCATAAGGTCGATGAAATTTTAAAACTTTGAAGAACATTGACAGTATTTTAGTAATTCGTATATATTATTCTACGTATAAATACTTCTGTATAACAGATGAAACCAATAGCATAGCTGCAAACCTTATTGCATTTTTCCTCACCTTTTCCCAATATCCGTTTCAGCCACATTTGTGTACCTTCTTTGAAGACCGAGACAGACACGAAATATATTTTTGTATATATTTTCATCTTCCAACTGATAAGCTCTCTTATTTTTGTATTGTGAGTAAAAATAAATAAACATTTTACTTAACAAAATAACTTCGAGCAAAATAACTATATATATATATATATATATATATATATATATATATATATATATATATATATACTAGCCGCCTTTGGCGACCAGCCTGTTCGCTACCCTTGAAAACTCTGACCGTGGCAAATTGTAACCGTGGCACACTCGCTGGCGCGACCTTACCAGAAGGTGTAAGGTAACTGTTTGGACGGCCAGGAAGTGCCACCCAATTTAGACCGGAACTCAGTGGGGGAGACATCCACAGGGACCGTACCCTCCTTCCCCTACCACCAACCTGTCGGAAGGACTTACGATCCCACATGTTTAACGTGATCGTACTCCGCGTGAACGCGGCTGCAGTTTTGGCAGTGGCGGGAATCGAACCCGGGCCTACCCAGTGAAATTCCCGCGCGCTAACCACTGGTGTACTTCGCCCTCCGCGACATTTTCCATAACTTTCTTTTTATTCACCGAATTTAGACCGGAACCCAGTGGGAGAGGCACCCACGGGGACCGTACCCTCCTTCCCCAACCACCAACCTCTCGAAAGGACTTACAGACACACATGTTTATTCCGCGTGATCGTATTCCGCGTGAACACGGCGGCAATTTTGGAAATCGAACCCGGGCCTACCGCGTGCAATTCCCGCGCGCTAACCACTGGGCTACTTCGCCCTCCGCGACAATCTCCATAACTTTCTTTTTATTCACACAATTTAGGCCGTACCCTCCTTCCCCTACCACCAACCTCTCGGAAGGACTTCCGGACCCACATGTTTATCGTGATCGTACTCCGCGTGAACACGGCGGCAGTTTTGGAAGTGGCGGGAATCGAACCCGGGCCTACCGAGTGCAATTCCTGAGCGCTAACCACTGGGCTGCCTCGCCCTCCGCAACTTTCTTTATATTCACCCAATTTAGACGGGAACCCTGTGAGGGAGGCATCCACAGGGACCGTACCCTCCTTCCCCTACCACCAACCTCTCGGAAGGACTTCCGGACCCACATGTTTATCGTGATCGTACTCCGCGTGAACACGGCGGCAGTTTTGGAA